>JBAMJV010006156.1:0-33019 GCA_037951105.1 Echinarachnius parma
GGATCCCTTGAGTTTTAGACCTTTTCTAAAACTGTTTAGGCTATGAATAATTGGTAGACACGCTACATGTATACTATATTTCATTTGAAATTGAAGCCGCGAAAATTGTAATATTACGAACCACGTCAAGCGCGAGGCCCAATGCTGGGCCAAGCCAGGCCAAACAGCAAGGCCGCGCCGGGGCGTCGGGGCTCACTCCCGTCTTATACTAAGTAAGATCCCAGGGCCAGTGCGGCCAGGCCATGACCACTCGAGGCCGGAAGAGGGGCTACCAATTATTCATAGCCTAAGCAGTTTTAGAAAAGGTCTAAAACTCAAGGGATCCCCGTCAGTAATATTATTAATACTGATTCTAAATTTAGAATAATCAAATTAACTTACACTTACAACATTATGTTAAATTACACACCTCCAGCTTGAGTAAATATAAAAATACTCATATGCCATGTATAGTGGCAAATGAATAAAACTCGCATGCGTGCGTTTTTCAACTTAATTTGATGAGTCAATGCACTCAACTATGTGTGTCACTATACTGTCAACGATTCGTTTGTTGTTTATTTTTTAGTAAAATCACCCAAAAAATATTTGGGTGTTATTACTCAAAAAAACAAATAAATCGTTGCACTATAGTGACATACATAGTTGAGTGCATTGACGCATCAAATTAAGTTTAAAAACGCACGCATGCGAGTTTTATTCATTTGCCACTATAGTAACACGGCATATGAGTATTTTTTGTAACACTCACAACATTATGTTAAATTACACACCAGCTTGAGTAAATACAAAAATACTCATATGCCGTGTCACTATAGTGGCAAATGAATAAAACTCGCATGCGTGCGTTTTTTCAACTTAATTTGATGATTCAATGCACTCAACTATGTGTGTCACTATAGTGGCAACGATTTATTTGTTTTTTTGAGTAAAATCACTGAAATATTTTTGTGTGTGTACAATTGTCCGAAACATATAGTAAGTTACTCGGCTTGGGGTTTTGAGCATTTTTTGACATTTTGTTTCATTGTACGGACGAGAACGCGCGCGTCTCCAGGTGTGCATAAGGTAGAAAGTTGACCATTAACCTGATTAATATTGATGCTAAATTTTAAATTGGAATTGATAACTCATGACTGAGATATGATGATTATTGAAATTTGACAACATGGCGTCCTGATGACGTCACATTAATGTGACGTCATTGAAAAGTTACGCAGATCTAAGTTAGATTATGATCTAACATCATGTGAAGATTCAAGACAATTGATTCATCTGATCTTGAGATATGCGACGCACAAAATTGGGAAGAATAAATAATAAATAATAATAATAATAAAAATTCGAACGAAATCAATAGGTGATACGTATGATATACGTATCACCTAATAATTATATTCCTATTTCTAATGTTAATCACTCCAATTATATACCTTTATTTCGAGAATCCTGCAATCTGATTGGTTGAACGAGCGGGCATATTTTTCAATATGCCCGCTCAGCAAACAAACAACATAAATAAAAACAAAACAAACAAAGTGGACTCCGGGTGATCATATTGATTTTTCACAAAGTGTCCATAAAGATGCATGTAATAGAAGCTTCTCTGCGAACGAAGGTCTTGTTTTAGCTTGCTAAAGATGCTCGACCAGATTTCCCAAAGAGTAATTTAAAAAGAAATACAGAATATTTTTACCCATGAATATCAATAAGTTCCAAAGAATATTCTAGAGATGCATGTCATGTATAAAATGGCGGTATTCGAATTCAAAAATTCCGAAAATGGAGCACATTTTGCATCGTTGTCCTTCCGTAGTCGCGAAAGTAATTCGTCATTCAACAATCAACTTGCAGCGCTGTACTGCACGCACATGAACTAGCTGTATGTGTAATGTACGTATAACTATTTTGCCCATTCAATTATAAGCTACGTAACTATCTAGAATTCAAATTTTTGGAAAAATTACTCACTCAAATCAAAATATAGAAATAAACAAAATTCATATCCCCGTAGGCACGTGTACAAAGTTGGACAAAGAAACCTAATTTTCTCCGAAATTTAAAAAGTGGGTATAGCCCCTTTAGGAAAAACATTCTTTTTAATTAGAACAAAAGCAGAAACGCTTGATAAAAACAGTTTAATGCGCTTGGTAATTATCATTCTTTGATGATAAGATGAACAAAGATTCAGGGCAGCATTAAAGGGACAGTTCATTTTTTTGTAAGATAATGAAAAACTGAGTTTTATATTCGAAAGAGCATACATTTTTAATGACAGAAAAAACTTTATTTTATCAGAATCGGTTCAGAAATGGCTAAAATATCTAAAAACATGATCATGTGTAATGATTGTGGGGCCCCACAATTATTTGATAATTTGTAACCAGCCGTTAAACAAATTTTTAAAATGCTTCCTCTTTACAAAAAAATACAGAAACAGTTGTGATTATCTCTCTATCTAATCCCTATTTCAACAAAACATCACATGCACAATATTTTAGTTGAAATGGTTAAAACCGAGTGTTTAAAGGGACAGTCCCTCTTTTACAAAACGTCTGAACAAAAAAACACAGATCGAACAGCCCTATAAATTGGATTCTATGAATGAAAAACGAATGCGTCCCTCCATCAGACTATATATCGGTCAATAAAAGAGTTTAACTGATTTAGCATAATATTACAACTATATTGTACTTATTCTTGCAAAGGTATTGTGAAGCCGATTTGTAAAGGTATGTCACGGACAAAATCTCAAAAATGAAGAATATGTAATTACATGTAGTCAGTTTAAGCGAAGTTTGGTTATTTTGCCTAGCGTGCGGTCATGCTATTCGTATGTGTGTGAGGGTCACGTAGCTAGCGCGAGTCACGTAGGGGTCACGCATAGCGTTGTGGTACTTCTTGGAATCCCTGTACGAACTTCCTCACTGGGTGAATATACGTATAATGCACAATTGTTTGTTGGACGACGGTGTATTAGTTTTAGGTCTATAACTCCACGAAAAAGAGATTTCAAGCCCTAATTTTTTCAGGCATGCTATTAAATGACATTTTCTTTCATATAAGACAATAACCTCGCAACTTTTGAAATTTGGCTTGCAAAAGAGGATCTGTCCCTTTAACACGCAGCAAACATTGCCGTTTTGGTAAACTTCGATGGACTGGCTAACATGGAATGCTGGGAAAAGTTTTGGTTTGTTGTCTTTAACGGTGCTTGGTGGGGAAAAGGCATGATCGACAGTTGATGCGTGGTATGGGTGATGTTAAACTGGAGTGATTAGGGGTTGGGAAAGGGGCACTACGCTAAGTTAAGCTGATAATCATATGAATTGCCAATACACATGATGTTGCGTAATCGATTACTCCGTACATTGTCTTCCTTATCAAAGGGAGAGCAGTCATGCGGTTCTTCTGTACAGCTAATTATATGGCAGGCCGTGGAGCGAGAATGTCTCAGTGTTCAGAGGATCGCTGGAGACGAAAAAGTAGAAAATTTAGAAAACGACATTGCCTCAGAAAAATGGCACTAGGATCCAAACGTCTCACCCAAAATCAACGCTCATGGTATCATTTTGTTGGGGGGAAAAAAAAGACAATGACATTTAGTCGATGGTGTTGATGAAATTAACGATCGTAGGGATTGCATTCTTTCTGGGCCACCCTGTATAAAACAATTATTGACTGCTTAAATAGTCGGGCTATATTGAAATAGGCCCTCGGAGATCTCACCCTGATATGACCCTTGGCGCAAGCGCCTCGGGTCATATCATGATTTGAGATCACAACGAGCCTATAATTTTTCAATATGGCCCTCAAAGCAGTCAATAATGTATACAAACAGTTGAGGAAAACATCTATATTGGCCAAACATTTAAAAGCCACACAGTGAAGTTGTGTACTTTATAAACCACCCGGGGAGAATATTAGCCATGCTGCCAATTGCTGCGAAAATAATAATGAACACCCGACCATGATATTCAAGTATACACCAGAGTAAAGGGCAGCAATTACTTTAAGATTGTGTACATTTCGTTTTACTTGTCTTTACAGGTCTTTCCAGGCAATTCTGATAGTGATACAGTGGTTCGGAACACCTTCCCCTCTCTGCTAGTGTGCCGCTACGTTCGTGTACTTCCTGTATCCTGGCATGGACACATCAGCATGAGACTAGAGCTATACGGAAGTGGCCCTATCCAAGGTACTTGTAAACAATCTCAAAATAATAAAGGAATACCACTACCTGTTTCATGTACTCTTTACAAAGGAAAATAAATGTACATTAAAGTATGGTTTAAAGGAATCTAGTAACATTGGCCATATGTTCAAAACCTACCTAGAACTCTTGTGATTCTCTCATTTCTTCTTGTATTCTTATCACCAATAAAAGCATGGCAATTTGTCGATTTTTCGATTTCTACTTTTATCAAAAGGACATTAACGATTGAAGTGCTGACAATCGTGACATCCCTTTAAAAGCATCACGTAATATTGTACAGATCCTCAAAACTTAACTAGAACTATACCATTTCTGTTTTACTCTAGCTGTTGTAGTCGTATTGCCATAACAAGCATGGGATATGTTTCGGTTTTCGGATTCCCTATGCGTCAAAAAGATATTTACGGTTGAAAAGTGTTCAGATATTAACCCTTTCCCTTCAGGAACTTGGTGGGCCCTGTATCGAATATGTGGGAATTGCAAAATTTAGTAGAGAACAGGTTTAACTATTCACTAGATAGTCGAAACCTGTACAAAATCAATGCAACAAGTTCGTGAATATAATTTTACATTTTGCTCATTACTCGGCCACATAACATTCATTTAACGCGAAAGTTTCACAAATTACTCACTAGACACGTCATATCACAGCAATACATATTGTAACAACCGTTCATCAATGTTTGCACATGTCAGCAGATCGAGTTACCATTTAAGAGAAATGAAAAGTGAATTAGACTCTTTACATTAGTGGCATGAAATGTATTGTGTTGATCATAACTGATATTTAATACATTGTGCAAATGGACTTGCTATTTATGGAGTAGAACGGTTTTGCATCCTTTCTAGGTCCAGTTACATAAATATATTATAATCGATCTAGATTTGTTTTACTAGATATCGCATTATGTCAATAATGCCATGCAGGGTTTGCTTCATTTTCTTCACACAAGTAGGTGGGAGGGAAGGGGATGAGTATGGAGAGACATATTAAAAGGTCAATCAGGTTTTAATGCTAAAGGGGTCCTCCGGGTTTGCTCTTCATTGTATCTACGTCACTGAATAGGGATATTTAGACGATAACAGATCGCGAATAAGTTGAATAATTAAGGCATCAATTACTACGGAACAACTTAACTCAAAACTTTGACACAGACACTGATACGTTAAGTTTTTTTCATTCACGGATTTTAAATAATTACCTTACTTACTTGGACTTTTAGCGGTTCCCTCAAAACGTGTTGTATTCGTATTGGCAATAGGAGCATGGAAAAGGTTTTGGTTTTTCGAATTGATTTTTCGATAAAAAAATATTAGTGAATGTTCAACTATCCACCTGATAGGCACCACCGTGTGAAAAGTCAGTGCAATGCATAACTTCAAATGTTTGCTCTTTACTCGGCCAAATGACATCAATTTAATAGGAGGTTTTCACACATTGCTCGATGGACGCACAAAAAACAAACATTGTTTTAACCACACATCACGCTTTGCACATGCCATCAAAGTCACTAGATCCCTTTAAAGTGATACCTGTAAAGTGTCAGATATTGCACAAAATTACATTTGAGACTTCAATCCTATATCAATATCATTGTAAAATACAATTGAAAGATTTGTGAAAGTTTGAAAGAAAACGAACACTGTTTACCTAGTGAAAAAAACGAATATTGAGTTCATATTTTATCACCGAATACTGATGGTCTGCCATACATTTGTAGCAGTAATGAATGATCCGTTTGAGATATTAGCACCCGTGTATTTGTACACACGTAGTACATAATTCATGGAATTTGAACTCGCTCGGCTCAAAGTTCAATCTCCGGAATGTTCTCACGCGTGCTGCATGCGGACGTTCTCAGCTAAGACATTGTACCCTTTTTCAATTGCGTTGATTAACGCTTTAGAAATAATTATTTTCAATGATAATTATCTTCATACTAAAGGGACATTTGAAAAAATCAAACCCTATTTTATTATTCTCTTACCATAAGCTAAACAACACGGTAGAAGAGAAACGAGGAAGCTCCAAGTAATTTTCGTGGATTTGGACACTTTACAGGTATGACTTTAAAATATTAACCGTTTAAAAGGCGTTTATATGATCTTAACATGAGCATGTGAATGTCTATGATATTTGTATCAATTTAGTGACAATGTCAACGTGTTTAGGAGCTAGTCCCTGTAGACAGGTAATATTTGGCTAATGGGCCTATTGGCATTGTATGCATAAATGAAGTCATTAATGAGAAGTAGATACATTAAGACCGAATACATCAAATTAAATGTTGATATAATGTTCTTTACAACCACAATTCAATGTCGTGTTGTTTTAAAGACTGGCCACTTGGACTTGAGATTAATGCCCTCCCTGATTGGAGTCTTACGGCGTCGACTGAGAACGAGGGACATCATTCGGCAAGACGTGGACGGTTGAATGCGGTTTGTTCTGACAAAGAGAAGGGAGCCTGGATCGCACACGTGAATGACAAAAACCAATGGATCCAGGTTAGATTATGTACTCACATACATCTCAAGGAAACTTTTGAATTCAAAACAGTTGTAGCATGATTCAGAATAGTGCATATTGTCAGATCTTGATACTGCATTTACCAAGTCTGACTTGATAGGTGTGGTTCTGTTATATGTGATTAATACTCAAATAAATAAGGCAACAACAAACGAGATATATAATTCAAGATATTCTTTTAATCCGAGCACTCAGCTCTAAATATCTATGAAATCTCAATAAACCATCATTGGTTAAAGGGTTAACATACACTGAATGTACAAATAGGCTTTATCACATGAATTCAAATACTGAGCAGTATAGACAATGTATAATCATCTTGTTTTCAAATGATCACGATTATTGATCCAATCTTATTCTGGAAATAATTGGTCAATCCAAACAAAGCATAAAACAAAGTAATTTGATTACAGCATAATCGTCACAAGCTAGAGCAAACAAAACAATAATAAGTAATCGTATCAAATTAACCAACTGAACAAAACATAACTATCATGGTGCCATTAATCACCAAATAATAATCAGAGATAGTTCAGTTATCATTATTATTTCTATTATGGGTGGATAGCACCTTAAAGTTCAGTTGTTGCTGTTGACACCAATCCTCGCGAAGACCAGAGGGTGAAGTATTCGCGAAAGATTAAAGTTGAGGTTGGAGACCCAGTCTGCGTTGAAAAACATGCTGGGAAGGTATGGGCGTCGGCTGTAGTGATCGCGACAGTTCATCACGTCGAAGTTGCAGACCCAGTCTGCAATGATGTGAAGCGCGCAGTGGTTGAATTCACCACGACGGGCGTCGTGGACGACGATCAACGACTGCACCGCGATACTGTGGAGATCTAGGCACGTAGTGGAGATACCCGTTGAGCAGCCAGGCCGGAGCCGGATGGAACCCATGTGGAGCCAGTTCGGAGCCGGATCGGCGTATCAGGAGCGTATAAACCGGAAGGAGCCCATAGGGAAGAGGAGGGTTGGAGCCCGAGTTGGAGATCTCCGTTGAAGCTAACCGTTGAAGCTATCCGTTGGAGCTATCCGTTGGAGCTATCCGTTGAAGCTATCCGTTTAAGCTCACGTCATAGATACTCGTTGAAGTAGAGCCAGATCAGAGGTTAGAGTTAGAGATACTCGTAGAAGTTAGAGCCAGATCAGAGTTAGAGCCCAGCTGGTTCAGATTTATGTTGACATGACAGATGCAGAAATTATGGTGACGGCGAGCGTGGCAGGGCTTTACCCAGCATGGTGGTTCACTGTAGCTTTCCGGCATACATGTACATGGCATAAGGTGAAATGCCTACAAGTATAAAACTAACCACACCCTAGCACAAATCGAGCTAGTCTCTGGTGTATCCATCTCCACACGCTCAAATGCACGTCCTTCTCTCACGATGTCTGATGGTGCCACTATGTCTATCTGTGCCACTTGACTCTTCTCTCATATCCAAGTTAATCACAGCACCCACATCCAGCGCACATGTTCCCGCCAAAATCAATCTAAATGCATCTCATTGGAGGTGACCCAATCACACAAAACTAGGCAAAACCAGTTTTGACGCGTTTTTATGTATTTTTAAATTGAATAAAACCAATTATCTATCCATCTATCTATCTATCTATCTATCTATCTATCTATCTATCTATCTATCTATCTATCTATCTATCTTCCACTGCAATCTTATTCACTACCCTGGATATGTACTTAGGCCTGCATACCAAACCTATACAATTTCACATTGAATGAACACTGTCACAATTGTCCCATCTCAACTTCACTCACGTGTACAATAAACAATATACATTTAACTGTTGTGCACACTATAGCTATACAATTCTCACTTAGCATAAACACACTCACCATTATTGCAACAGGGATATCCCTGGTTTCATCTAAAGCTAAACCATATATACAATAACCCTTAAGAGTGTGCTTGTGTGCACACTAAATTGACACAAATCCGGGGCCATGTAGCCTAAAACATGTACTCACACATTACATACAAGGAAGCAGTCACACATGACTGAATTTTATGTGTCAAGTGTGGATGCCCATTCCTAAAAACGAAGTCACTCCGTGACACATATACGTTCTTACCTTATGTCATATGTCACAGTCAACTGAAATGTATTGGCTGTATTACATCGTTTATATTGACCTCCTATGTTTAACGTATCACCTTATTGAATTGAATTGAATTTATTTCCACATAAAAAATACATGCAAATACAAATCAAATAGTATACATACAAGTTAAGTGTGTGGTGGAGCCAATAGAAGCCAAAGACTTGTCAAGAAAGGCTCCATGATTTACACAGGTTGAAAGCAAAATATACATACAAATTTCAAAATACAGAGGGAAAAAAATATATATAGATAAATAAATAAAATAATTTCTGGCATAAAAAAAGAGAGAGAAAAACTAATCAAAGATAGTTTGTGTTACATTAGAACGCATTATGTTGTCAAATTATTCAATAGTATCTGTTTGTATGAGCTTTTAAAATGATTAAGAGATTTACAGGCTTTTATATTATCGGGTAATTTGTTCCATAGAACTGGACCTTCATAAAATATAGTTGATTTTGTTCCTTCAGTACGCATCAATGGAGGATGGAAATTATTTTTATTTCTAGTGTCATAACTATGTACCATCTTATTCAAATTAAAGTAATTTCTAAAAGATTGGGGTAATTCACTATGATAGCAAGAGTACATAACATTTCCTGTGTATAATAGAATCATATCATAAATAGATAGGATCTTTGTTTTTACAAATAATGGTTTGGTTGGACATAAATATTGAGAATGTGTGACAATTCGAATTGCTCTTTTTTGTAAAATATATATTCGCTTTAAATTCAGTTGTGAGGTAAACCCCCAAATAATACAACAATAACTTATATGCGATGTAATAAATTAATGATATATTACTTTAAGAACATCCTGTGACAAAAAAAAACGTAATTTATTGAGTATACCAATACGCTGTGCTAATTTACTACATAATTGTGAGATATGGCTATTCCATGTTAACTTTTCATCCATTATGACACCTACAAATTCAAACTCATTAACATGTTGTATAGGACTATTTCTATAAAGTAATTGTAAATTATTAAAAGAATAATTTCTACAATTACCAAATATCATAAATGTTGGTACGGAAGTTGTTAGTCATCGTGGTGCTAAGATAAAAAAATAAAATAAAAAAAAAACGAATAGATCGGTTGTCTCACGATGTATACAAACTAGTGTATTGCGACGTTTCGGCTGCGAACTGCTAGCCTTCATCTGGCAATGTGGACTGAGCGCTGCGCTGCGAGCGTGTTATATACCGCCTGCGAGGTTTCTGTGCAGTATCGTTCGGTGCGGACACCGCGCTGCCATTGGCCGGTGCCGCTGGCCAATCACCGCCCGTAGCGGCCGGGGGAAATGCGGACTTAGCGGGAAGCGCGTGGCAAGAACCACCATGGTCACTCGGTGCGGGCGCGGTCGCAGCGGGGGCGATCGGGGGAAATACGGACGTAGCGGGAAGCACGTGGCAATCTGCATTACGGTCACTTGATGTGGTCGCAGCGGGGGGAGCGTGGCGACGGATGGTTGGCAGCCATTCTTCCGGAATGTCAATACCGTTGTCTCTATTAATGTTATTCGGATGCAAACGAATTTGAATCGCTTCCTTTACGCGCCGCGTATACCAATGCTTATCATGCGCTATGCAACGTACCTCATCCCAATTCGGAGGATGATCGGAGTCCCATGCATGTTCCGCGACCGCGGAATTGTCAGTGCGTCGAAGCCTGACATCCCTGCGGTGTTCAGTCATCCTTTCACCTACGGGTCTACCTGTTTCGCCAATGTAGACCTTGTCACAAGTCCCGCAGGGGATCTTGTACACAACACCGTCGCGTCTGTCGGGGAGCGCGGGGTCCTTCGGGCGGACAAGCTGGTTTCAGAGAGTAGTGTCGGATCTAAAAACAGTGCGTATGCTATGCTTCTCCAGGTGTCGGCGGAGTTGGCGAGAAATGCTATTAACAAACGGAAGTACGACGGTGGACTTATATTGCGCAGGTTCCCCGGCAGGAACGTTCTTCTTCTTCGCGATTCTATTAAGAAAAGAACGCGGGTATCCATTCGAAACAAGAGCAGATGCAATGTGTTGCTTCTCAGCGGCTGTGCATTGGGGTTTGGTGACGATGCGTGAAGCTCGGTCATAAGGACACTTCACTACCCCGCGCTTGACGGATTGAGGATGGTGCGAGTCGTAGGCCAGGTACTGGTCGGTGTGTGTGGGCTTCCTATACACAGTGGTAGTGAGGATGCCGTCGGTATCTCGGTGCACAAGCGTGTCAAGAAAGGCGATGCGACTGTCGTTCTCCATTTCCATGGTAAAACGAATAGACGGTTGCTGCGCGTTCATGTGTGTCAAAAGGCGATCGGCGGCGGATCTATGAGTCACAATGAAAGTATCATCGACATATCGCTTCCAAACCCTCGGTGCGCAATCGGGCGGGAAAGTCTCAAGCGCTTGTTCCTCGAAAGATTCCATGAACAAGTTGGCAATGACGGCGGAAACCGGACTACCCATAGCCGCTCCTTCCCGTTGTTCGTAGAAGTCACCATTGTACATAAAGTACGTGGATTGTAGCACAAACTTCAGGAGCTCTGCGACCTGGGCAGGAGAGAGCTTTGTACGATCGGACAAGCTTGCGTCGGATTCTAGTCTTTGTAGCGCGACACGACAAGCGGCTTCGTTCCCATTGAATGGATACCCGCGTTCTTTTCTTAATAGAATCGCGAAGAAGAAGAACGTTCCTGCCGGGGAACCTGCGCAATATAAGTCCACCGTCGTACTTCTGTTTGTCGATAGCATTTCTCGCCAACTCCGCCGACACCTGGAGAAGCATAGCATACGCACTGTTTTTAGATCCGACACTACTCTCCGAAACCAGCTTGTCCGCCCGAAGGACCCCGCGCTCCCCGACAGACGCGACGGTGTTGTGTACAAGATCCCCTGCGGGACTTGTGACAAGGTCTACATTGGCGAAACAGGTAGACCCGTAGGTGAAAGGATGACTGAACACCGCAGGGATGTCAGGCTTCGACGCACTGACAATTCCGCGGTCGCGGAACATGCATGGGACTCCGATCATCCTCCGAATTGGGATGAGGTACGTTGCATAGCGCATGATAAGCATTGGTATACGCGGCGCGTAAAGGAAGCGATTCAAATTCGTTTGCATCCGAATAACATTAATAGAGACAACGGTATTGACATTCCGGAAGAATGGCTGCCAACTATCCGTCGCCACGCTCCCCCCGCTGCGACCACATCAAGTGACCGTAATGCAGATTGCCACGTGCTTCCCGCTACGTCCGTATTTCCCCCGATCGCCCCCGCTGCGACCGCGCCCGCACCGAGTGACCATGGTGGTTCTTGCCACGCGCTTCCCGCTAAGTCCGCATTTCCCCCGGCCGCTACGGGCGGTGATTGGCCAGCGGCACCGGCCAATGGCAGCGCGGTGTCCGCACCGAACGATACTGCACAGAAACCTCGCAGGCGGTATATAACACGCTCGCAGCGCAGTCCACATTGCCAGATGAAGGCTAGCAGTTCGCAGCCGAAACGTCGCCATACACTAGTTTGTATACATCGTGAGACAACCGATCTATTCGTTTTTTTTTTTTTTTTTTTTTTTTTATCATAAATTTTGTTTTCTCAATGTTTAATATTAAGTCATTGGCTTGCATCCAATTGTCTATAAGTTGTAGCTGTATATTCATAGTGGATATTAAAGAAACAATATTATTTCCAGATAAATAAATACACGTATCATCAGCAAAAACTATATATCTAAGTAAATTAGAACAATATTGTATGTCATTTATATAAATCAAAAACAAAAGAGGTCCTAATATTTATTCTTGGGGCACTCCACATTCAACTGGTTTGTGTTCTGAATTATTTCCATTTAAGAGTGTAAATTGTTGACGAGCATCTAAATAACTCTGGAACCATTGCAAGGAAAGCCCTCTTATACCATAATGTGATAGTTTAGAAATAAGTATATTGTGATTAATTTTATCAAATGCTTTAGATAAGTCAATAAATACGGCCAGTAATTTATCTTTTTTATTAATTGATTCATTTATATTTTGCACTAATTGTAATATTGCAGTGGATGTGGAGTGTCCTTGCCTAAAACCATATTGACATTGAAATAATGCATCACATTTATTAAAAAATGACATTAATCTACCATACATACATTTTTCAAGTATTTTACTAAAAATAGGAAGTATTGCAATCGGTCGATAATTATTCATGCTATTTTTTGGGCCCTTCTTATGAATTGGAGTAATTCGGGCTGTTTTCATCTGATTTGGAAATATACGTTGTTCTAAACTATAATTAAATATTTTACATAATGGAGAAGCTAGTATTACTATTACTTTTTGAATTACTTGAATATCAATTGAGTCAAACCCAGGACTTGTATTATTTTTCATGTTCCTTACAATTTCAATTATCTCTGTACATGTTATTGGTTTAAAATAAATACAAGATGCGTTAGAGTTATTCAAATAAGTATTAAAACTATTTGTGTGGTTGTGGGTCTGTTGGGCAACTAACGTTTGACCAATAGTTATAAAATAATAATTTAATGCATTAGCCATTTGAATATTATCCATTACCACTTCATCATTTACTTGGAGTGATTCAATTTTTGTACATTTAACCTTTCTTTTTAATAAATTATTAACAAGTGTCCACATTACTTTTATATTACCTCTAACTTTATTAAACTTATCAAAATAATATAAAGATTTAGCAGACTTTAATTTTGCATTTGATGAGTTCCTAAAAATAGTGTACTTTATTTTATTATGTAATGACGAATTTAAAATGATTGTTTTATACAATTCTCTGCGCCTATTACAAATCCTCTTGAGGTATAACGTTAACCATGGTTTACTTTTTCTTTTTTTATTATCTATTTTGATTTCTCGCAAAGGAAAATGCTTATCATATAACAATTGAAACTTCTTTGAGATTACATTATATACACTGTCACCATTCATACACATAATCATGTTAGTTTATTAATATGTTATACTTTTTGCATTTAATTTCTCTCTATAGGTACACTGTCCATAGACATGGGCTTATTCATATACATCCACATTCTCATCATGCATAGTTCCACCTCTATTTTGATCATATTGTTCCACCCTCATTTGTCTCTCCACCTTCCCTCTGATTACCTACCCATTTAGGCTTCCTTTTGTTCACTATCTCTTTTACACTCCCTGTCCCATTCATTTGTCTATGTTTCTTCCCTACACATCATCACCTACTGGGTCCTCATCCTTTCCACTCTCCTTTGAACTCGCCTATCCTATTCATCCGATCCTGCAACACACTTCACTTCACTTTCTTTGTCCTAATCCTCTCGCTCCCATCCCTTACACTCATAATCCCCGCTATTGTTCCTCCCCTCTCAGTGCCCCAGTGTGCACTCCCACACCTCATCAACTGTCTTTTGTTCACATGTCTCTTTCCATTTCTTGATTTATTTCTTTGATCCTCCCTACCTCTATTCTTCTCTAAGCCTTACACTCTCATCACATTTTCTTTGACTGCAGCCACTTAAGGACCCACCCATGCCTGTTTGACCTGATTGGTCAAGCAGTCCTGACACTCACCCACTCACAGTTGCTTTCATTGTTTTGTGTCTCCGCCTCCTTTCCTCTTTCCAGCCCCCCTTCCATACATGTGTTTATGTTGGTATATATTCTGTGTTTTTCTGTAGTAACTGTCATTTGTGCCCTGACGAAGATTCTGCTAGGATCGAAAGCTAGGCTGTATACGACTCTTCTTTAAAAATAAATCATATACATTATCAACATTATTATTCACAATATCAAGAATATACCAATCAACATGTTGTAACTCATTTAAAAGGACTGTAAATTATTTTCATTAATACACCTTTTATAAACAATATTTTCATTTTCATTACTTAATTTAACTTGTGAACATAATGAAAGAAAAACAGGTAAATGATCACTTATGTCGGATATCAATATTCCAGATCTAAACTGTCTATCTACATTCCTAAATATATTATCCAAAAGTGTAGCCCATGTTGTAGTGATTCTTGTCGGTTTATATATAGTAGGAAATAAAGAGTTAGTAAACATCATATTTAAAAATGATTCTACCTTATTACAACTTTGCAACTTTAATAAATCTAAATTAAAGTCGCCTAATACATAATATTCAAAAGCATTTATATTTGTAATACATTTATTTAATAAATGTAATAACAGATTGATCAGGGGGGCAATACAAAACATCAATTAATTTATTTTTATGTTTATCCTGTATTTCTATAAAAAGGTGCCCAAATGAGGTGGGTTGCATCAAATCATCTCTTACTTTATATTTGATTGATTTATGAATATAAAAACCTGTTCCCCCACCCCTCTTTCCTGTCCTGTGATTTGTTATAAATTCATAATCTTCTAACTGATATAAATTAATCAAAGACGTATCATTTAACCAAGTCTCTGTTATGGCTATTATTTTAAATTTATGTTTCAAATCATTACAAAATATTTCAAGATCATCAACATTTGTGGGTATACTTCTACTATTAAGGTGAACTAGTGAAAAGCGATCATCATTTACAAATGTCTCATTAAAGTCCTTAACCGAATAATAATTACTCTGTGGTGTACCATATTCAATATTATATAACGGAAGAATATTTTGAAGGTTAATAATTGTATTTTTAATTTCGAATGGATTCATAGAATCTTCAAGTTGAAAAAATAAAGAAATTTGATCATTAAATACATTATTATCACTAAAGTGATTAAATGGTAAAATTTCTCCTATGCAATTTTGACATAAAACCTTTACATAATTAAATCGACGTGATCCGTGTCTTCCCCGTGCAGTTGAAAAAGTTGTATTTATTAATCTAGGGGGAACATTTTCAGAACAAAAATTACATATTTGATGACCAGTTTTGTATCTATTATTACTCATCATTTATAACGTTAACAAAACTCAGTGTACAAAACATAATGCTATTCCTTATCATGTACAATACGTTTGCCAGAAAAAAAAAGATATCATTATGGAACAAGCTTACAAAAATAAAAAAAATAAAAAAAAGGGAACAAAAAACACGAACATTCCTACAAAAAATTATTTTAACTTCAAGACAAACAATAAAAGCTACAACAATGGATTGAGTACTGTTATAAAGTGGGCTAAACTGCCAGAAAGCTATCGACATACAATTTGTTTTGGTCACAATTATATCATGCATACGTATAAAGAAAAGTCATCATAGTATTAAAAACACCATCGTAGTTTGTTCTGTGATAAAATACATGATTGAATAATTATATTAAGTTTAAGATACAATAGCGAGAGCTTTAGGAATACGCTTGGAATGCTTGAATGCAATAGAGAGCATTTTTCGCAATAAGTGTCCAAGTGTTTATTCCATTTTACAGTTCTGAGATCCAAAATATTAATTTTACAATCCATCAGATACAAGCTGAAAAAAGGTTTCAGCCTTAAAATGTTCATTTGCATAAAGTTTCATAAAGTTTCATACTTCATAGAGTGTTTCAAGAGTCATGCTTCTCGTCAGATTAGTGTCCGGGTATCTCTTCCTAGTTCCCTACCCCCTCTATCATTGTCAAGCCATAATTCAATATAAAGTCAACTTGAGTGAAACATATTAAAGGCTTTTGCATTAGATTCTATTTGTGATATGCCTATAATTTCTGCAAGTCTTCTAGGCAGGTTATCAGTTTCTTTGTCAAGCCTCCTGCGGTGTTCTTCAATCCTACAAAGATTCGATCATCAATAGTCCAGGACTGAACTACCTTCTCCTTCTGGTGTCGTGCTGCGCAGTAGAGTGCTTGGTTTTCTTTTGTTAGATCCTCATTAATGAAAATCTTAGATCCTTTTAATATGGATTTTGCCTTCATTAGTGCTGATCTCGTGCGGTAGGAGCAGAGCTTGACTAAAATCGGTCTCGGTCCAGTGGACGCGTTGCAGTTGGCTGCAGACACACGATGCGAACGGTCAATTTCGCGTCGTGACACCTTGATCCCCAGCTTCTCCTCAGCAAGTCTGCATACTAGGTCGTCTGTGCATTCCTGGGGCGTCTCCGGCAGGCCATGGATACGTAGACTGTTTCGTCGGGTGTATTGCTCTAGCTGATTGATTTTTTTGGACGACATTGAGCCTCCGTTTGATACGTTTGTTACGAGAGACTTCAGATGTGATATCTCTTGCACTTGGTTTCTGATTGTATTTTCAAGATCAAGTAATTTCCCTTCATCTTCTTGCAGTTTCAGGGTAACGGAAGACATTTCCTCTGCGACGGCCTCCTTGACTGTCTGTTTCACTAAGGCCAAGAAAGCATCGTTAGTGCTCATCTCCCCTAGCACTGCGCGTACGATGTCAGCCGTTGTTTGTTTGGGTGGCATAATGTCAGTGTTGTATGTCAAAACAAAAGTACAGGCAATAACCAGTAACAGTAGGTTGTCTGATGTGACACATTTCAATGTAATGTCAGGTGAAAAGTACTTGTAAAGAGACTGGCTGCTTGACTGTTCGGCAGATTTCTTTTTTCTTCTTTCACTTGCATGTCATATGTTTTTCACAATTGATTGACGGTATTCGTATAATCAACATAAATCTATGTATGTCCAGTATCATTCACAATCAGACTATACTATGGAGTATGGACCATGTCCATGAACGTAAACTTAGTTAGACGATATGATTCAAGGTATATGTCAAATAGGATCATACAATTAATAGTCACCTTCAAAATCACATATGGGGAGAATTAATCAGTACCGTCTTTCCATTCCTTTCATCGGGATTTCCATTGTCAGTGCACTGATTGTTTGTAGCGCCGATCCGATGTCAATACAATGTATGCAAGTGGCAGTACGTGGACTGTACGCGCCGTTCCAATGTCCATGCACAAACGGCTATAGGTGGGACTGTACAGTGTTCAGTTGCCAAAAAGTCACATAAGGCTTGTTTGTAGTGGTGGTTCTCAGGTCAGTTTTCCATAGTTCTGACAGACATGATTTCAGAGCATATCACTCACATTGTTCTTATTAATCGTCCATTGGGAAAAAGACTGAGATCATCCGTCAAAATACTGAATTATCGTTTGATTGTCGGTTGACAAATTTATGTCCACTCATTGCGTATCGAAGTTTAATTATTCTTATAGTGAATATGGAAAATACTGCTGAAAACTGCTTGTCTACTAAAAAATCGCCAATGTGGTAAAATGAGAGTCGTATACAGCCTAGCTTTCGATCCTAGCAGAATCTTCGTCAGGACACAAATGACCGAATATTCTTATTGTGGTTGAAATCTTAGTAAGTTGAAGATATGCACTTTCAGGATTCAGTTTAGCTATATTTTGTTTGGTGGTGGAATGTGTATTATCATAGGCGTATGAGACGGAAGGGGGTGGAGGGGGTGCGGTAAGGAGCTGGATGTTCTGGAAAACTCATGTTAGATATGGACAAAGTCATCTTATTTCTGGGCAAAATCGTGTTATTTTCGGACTAGGCTATCAAGAACATAATTCAGGGCATTCAAGAAATAGGGTCGTGTGTTTTTGTCTTGTAAGGTGAAAAGTACAACAATGCGGCAAAACATGTCAGCCCCCCCCCCCCTACGCTTATGTGTATTATTACAAACAAATAGTCTAATTTATATGTTCAACCATAACAGAGGGGAACGAGTGTAACTCATATACATTGACAATTGTAAGTGTGTATAGTTTATATTGAAAAAAAATTCAAAACAAATGAATACTTTATGATGGAATACAATAAACCTCATTGTAATGGCGCAACATAAATGCTCGTTATGGTTTATTTCAATATCATTGTACTTAACCGATGTTATATCACAGACATATGTCATCAGTAATCTACCAATACAATTATAATACTACAAATATGCCATGTGAACTGACTCAATGAGGCAATGACATTTTAATGTGATCCGTTTAGTCAAATCAAAATGGTACAACTTCGCCTTATGTGCCTATTTTCAGGTTGATCTCAGGTCTCCTTGTCGAGTCGTTGCCTTGGCAACACAAGGTAGTCATGATACCGACCAATGGGTTAGGAACTACATGGTCACCTACAGCATGGATGGTGTGACCTTTGACACGGTCAAAGATGACTATGGGTCAGATGCAGTAAGTGATATTTCAGTTTTATTGGTAACTCGCGGAAATAACACACTGTGTATATAATACAAATACACTGTAAATGTGTTGCATTGAAACATGTTGTTTTTATGTCAAGGGCTTCACTCGCATTCCATTCGACTTTGCCTCTCTTTGATATGAGGCCTAACTAATCATTCCAGTTCTGCTTATGATGATAATAATTATAATAATAATGACAATTATAACGATACTAAAACCACTACTGCTGCTACTACATCTAGTACTACTACTACTACTACTACTACTACTACTACTACTACTACTACTACTACTACTACTACTACTACTACTACTAACTACTACTACTACTACTACTACTACTACTACTACTACTACTACTAACTACTACTACTACTACTACTACTACTACTACTACTTCTACTACTGATACTACTACTAATACTACTACTACTACTACTACTACCACTACTACTACTACTACTACTACTACTACCACTACTACTACTACTACTACTACTACTACTACTACTACTACTACTACTACTACTACTACTACTACAAAGTTAAAAGCTACACAGTGAAGTTGTGTACTTTATCAATCACCCGGGAGTATATTAGCCATACTGCCAATTACTGCGCAAAGAATAATGAACACCCGACCCTGATACCCATTTATACACCTGTTGCCTTGGCAACGCAAGGTAGTCAGGATACCTACCAATGTGTTACGAAGTACAAGGTCACATACAGCATGGATGGTGAAACCGTTGACACGGTAAAAGACTGATGACTATGGATCAGATGCAGTGAGTGATATTTCAGTTTCATTGTTAACTCCCGGAAATAACACACTGTGTAACACAAATACACTGTAAACATGGTAAATGTGTTGTATTGAAACATGTTGTTTTTATGTCAAGGGCTTCACTGGCATACCATTCGACTTTGCCTCTCTTTGATATGAGGCCTAACTTATCATTCCCGTTCTACTTATGATGATAATAATAATGGCAATAATAACGATCAGTGGCGTAGCGAGGGTCAACTAATTGGGGGGGGGGGGGGGGGGTAGAGAGCTTTTGCAAATTTTCACTCGAAATAATACCATTAATACTAAATTAAAGAAATCATGACTTAAATTATCTCCATCATGATTATACCGCTATAATATAGTATACAAACACAATCGAACCTGCACACAAACCAGACTCAAATACGCTCACATCGTATATATCCGTGCATGTCTAAACATATTTGGGGGAGGGTGTGGGGTTTACCCCCTCCCACGTGGAGAAATTTTTGAAATTGGTGTTTAAAATACCACTTTAGAGGATGGTTATTATTGTCCTTATCATTAGTATTGTTATTATGCATTTGGTAAGATTTGTAAAATATTTAACTTGATTGTTTGACACACTAAAACACACGCTGTTGACCCCATGTGTATCTCCTGGTGGAACTGTTGTTTCTGGCGTACACTGTCTGATTAGGTGGATCTGTAAATGATGCGCTTGATGTCGAAGGAGGGCAATTCCACGCCAAAGTGGACATTTGACCAACAATTTTACAAGCATTTTTATGATACAAATTTGGTATCAAATCAAAGCTTAAATTCTATATTTTTGGAACTCAATGAGAAAATTTTAGTTTTACATAATTTTAGTTGTTTTTTATAATAACTTTATAACCATAATTGAACCCCACAAATTTGACATTTGTGTGAAAAAGTGTTTTGATCCTGTGTTTGTTTTATATTTCCCCAGTTAAGCCTAATAACCATTATTCTGACTCCTGAAATATGACCATTTCGTAAAATAGTAAATTTGTATGATTTATTTGATTTGTTATGCTTCAATGACTTCTTATTTTCAGCCTATGAAAATGTCTTTCCGTTACCGAAAAATCAATATTTTTAATTTTGTGGCTCACATAATTGTTAGAGAGCAGACCAATCTTCAGTGCAAAGCAAGATCAAGTAGGCCTTCCCATTGCTAACAATTGTATTACTCATTGTTTCTTCGTTAATTCATAAATAACAAAACAAAATGTCCTTCCGTTACCATACACATGGTAACAGATGGACAAGGTACCTCATATTACATATTATGACTAAATTTATATTCAAAAATTGGTCTCTCATATATGAAAACCCAAAATAATGAGACAATACCTGCAATGGCCAGCTATCAGTGGCGTAGCGTGGTCACACTAGTAATTTTCTATGTTTCAACCAATCAGATTTGTGCATTTAGAACATTTGATCTTGCTCACAATTGATTTTATCTCTTTCTGCAACAGGGCCCTTGTACCATGATGCCATTTGTCTGGATTTCTATTGTATGGGGATTAGTAGGTCTATTTAACTGTGGTGAGCCAGGGTGTGAATAGGCTCTGATCATGACTTTGAATAGGTCTTTTTGTTCATACAATACACCCCTATAGAATTCTTGGACATGGGTGTAGGTCTAACATAATTAAATTTTACATGAAATTTGCAAACTAAAAACAAGGCTGTAGAAAAAGCAAGAAATAATATATCTCCAATTCTTTCATATGTTGTAGAAATTATATCAAGCCAAGATTTAAGCAAAAAAAATTCTCAAAATTATTTGATCCACGAGGTAAAACGGAGGGTCAAAATCTAAGGTCAAAGGTTATCGTATCCAAACTCGCTCATGCATGAACACAAATGGCATAAATGGATTGCACATAACATCCCCCGTCCAATGACACCATTACAAAATAAATTGACCAAACGGTTAATGGACAATGGCCTTTTGAAAAATGGTGCCCACGCCCATTTCTTACAAAACTCCCCATAAGAATCGACCATAGCGCCAAATCCATTGGGCGGATTGGGCTAAAACTTAAATATTTGCGCTTTTAAAGGTTGAAATATCATACATACCAAATATTAGCAAATTTGAAGGGGGCTGCGATGAAAATTTTCACTTTTTTAAAGGTGATTTGACATGGAATGACCCTACTGTGACATATCATACATTATAGTCCATTATGTCCTTTCGTTACCGAACATTGGTCCGCTTTGTGTGAAATAACTCAAATATCTGCGGACAAATTTTAATCAAAGAACAAGTAAGTTCTTCTTAACCCTTCAGAGAATGAAATGTGTACCCTTAAAATATTTTGTATTATTTAATATCACAAAGTTTTGGTTAAAACTGATTTGATAACAAAACCTTGTCCATGTTGGTGTCCTTCCGTTACCGACCTAATTTGTATGCATATTCAATAATGTGCGGAGATCAACAAATAAAAAAATTATGGGACCTTAAAACTGTATGTTTTGGAAGTATTGTTATCAAAATAGACTGTTCTAACAACACAAGTATTTAAAAATGTCTTTCTTAAAGTTGACAATTTGTGTCTGATTGTCCTTCCGTTACCATGGATTGACCATGAATAAGAGGCATTGGAGCATGAAATATAGTAAGAAAAAAATAGAAATGTGATGTCCATATGCTATATATGATACAAACTCATTTTAGACCACAAAAGAGATGTTTCCTTCTCATAAATGGTCTTTAAATTTCAAAATTAATTTTATTGTACAATTCCTATACACTTTTCAGAGGTCCTTCCGTTACCGAACACTGGAGTAATTAATTTCTCATAATTAATATACCAATGTAGATATTTTTCTTAAAAGGTGGTGTTATACTCTGTGAACATAAGGATATTGACTAGTAGCCAACTAAACATGATAAACCTCGTAACTTCACAGAGATTGGGTCATAACTAAAAAACTTGAAAATCCATGTCCATTTTGGCGTCCTTCCGTTACCGGCCTCATTAGTGTCCATATCTAATTTACATAATGCGGTAAAAATTTTAGAAATAGTGGAAATCAAAGGTGTCCCAACAAGGATCAAAGACATGCCATTTAGAATTTAAAAAATCAAAAGCAGGATCCTGGAATTATTTGATTGAAGTTCCAAAATTGTGTCTGAATGTCCTTCCGTTACCGTGGAATTGCCCAGGGTCATTTTTAAGAAGAGGGGCGAAAGGTTCTCTAAAGTGAGGGGGTGGGGCATTGCGAGGGAGTGAAGCGACCAAGGGGGGGGGGGGGGGGGTATAGGAGGGGGTGTCCCCCTCTCACTGTAGGAACTTTTGCAAATTTTGGGCTTTAAATTGTGCGATTTGGTGCATACCCGAGACAGAAATATTATATGATTCGTAGTTCAAGCTATAGAATCAAACATACATACTATATGCATATTAGAAAAGTGGGAGAGACAATCACCTCCTCTTTCAAAAGTGTGGGGGGGGGGCATGTCCCCCCCCCCCCCCCTCCTCGTCCCCCGCATGTTGTCGCCCATTTTTCAAATATCGCGTGACTAGACCTATGCTCAACTGATGCAGATGTCAAATCTGGAGAAGATGCCTAATGCTCCTGCAAGCATGATCTTTAACAGTAGGCATTTGCATCATGAATTAAATGGAACGGTGCATTTGCCTTGAAGAAATTAGTCAAGGAAGTTTGTCTTTGCCTAGACATTTTGGACTACGTAGTGCAGCTAGGCGCCTTTACAGCATGCATGAAGGCGTCAAACGGTCAACATTATCTATTAAAGCGGGAGGCAGCTGCGGGATCATGCATAGGCCCCTGGTATGGTGTACGATTTACGTCATGCGCTAGGCAGCTTGTTAGGCCTATATAATTATACGCGCTCAATACTTCTGAAATGCGGTGAGCGTCGATCCTCGCGCCCGGGCTGACAATTAGCATAAGGCGCTATATGCCTGCGGCCTCCCACTTGAAAGGATTCTTCAAAGTGATATAGGTGCGCTATTGCTACTAGATAACGACTGTTTTCTTTATTATCATTGATAACATCATTATCATCACACATTTAATAAACCATGATAATAATGAATGCTATAGACATATTTGGCTTAATTTCGGGTCGTTCGAAAAAAAATTCCCCAAACGATTGGGGGGGGGGGGGCACTTGTCCCCCCCCCCCCCGTAGCTACGCCACTGATAACGATACTACAACTACTACTGCTGCTACAACTTATAGTACTACTACCACTCCTACTACTACTACTACTACAACTACTACTACTACTATTACTACTACTACTACTACTACTACTACTACTACTACTACTACTACTACTACTACTACTACTACTACTACTACTACTAATACTAAGACTACTACTAATTACTAAGACTACTACTACTACTACTACTACTACTACTACGACTACTACTACTACTACTACTACTACTACTACTACTACTACTACTACTACTACTACTACTACTACTACTAACACCACTACTACTACTACTACTACTACTCCTGCTACTAATATTAATAAAGCGAAATAACACCTGGGGAAAACCATCTATATTGGCCAAACAGTTATAAGCCACACAGTGAAGTTGAGTACTTTGTCAACCACCCGGGAGAATATTAGCCATGCTGCCAATTACTGCGCAAAGAATAATGAACACCCGACCATGGTACCCATTTATACACCTGGGTAAAGGGCAGCAATTTGTGTATTTAGTATAAGTTTTGGTTGTAAATTGTAGACCGGCAATGGTGCGCTTAGAAACAACCGTATTAAGCGCCTAATAAACGTTGTGTATTATTA
The DNA here is from genome assembly GCA_037951105.1 of Echinarachnius parma. Classification (NCBI taxonomy): domain Eukaryota; kingdom Metazoa; phylum Echinodermata; class Echinoidea; order Clypeasteroida; family Echinarachniidae; genus Echinarachnius; species Echinarachnius parma. The sequence continues at coordinate 24,639 of JBAMJV010006156.1, forward strand.
TTATTATTATTAATTACTTTACAGTTGTGTACATTTCGTTTTACTTGTCTTTACAGGTCTTTCCAGGCAATTCTGATAGTGATACAGTGGTTCGGAACACCTTCCCCTATCTGCTAGTGTGCCGCTACGTTCGTGTACTTCCTGTATCCTGGCATGGACACATCAGCATGAGACTAGAGCTTTACGGAAGTGGCCCTATCCAAGGTACTTGTAAACAATCTGAAACTAATAAGGGAATACTACTACCTATTACCTGAAAAATGGACATTAAAGTGTGATTTAAAGGGATAGTTGAGTTTTGGTAAGGAGAATACAGTTTTGGTCAAACTGAATTCAAGTAACCAAAACGTGCACCATTACATTACAAATTAATAGTTATTACTTAACCATGCTCGAAAGCTGTACAAAATTACAAACGACGAAGAAAAACAGCATGTTATCATTAAAAAAAGAGCAATTAAAACTCATGTGAAGCTATCTAAAAACTGATTGGTTTCTTGTGAATGTGATGTTTTGTTGAAATAGTGATTATCTTTTTGAAGAGATAATCAACAACTATTTAAAAGCCGCTTTCGTTAACTTTTCAAAAGATGAAGCATTTAAAAAAAAAATAAACGGCTGGTTCAAAATTATTGAATATTTGTGGGGCCCCACAACTATTACAAATGATTATGTTTATGGATATTTCAGCCGTTTCGGAACCGATTTTGATAAAATAAAGCTTATTTCACCTTCCTGGATCTGACCCTGGTAATTCGAATCTCACACACAACACGACATAATCAGGTTATATTTGTTGAAGGGTACCACCACCCAAACATAATATTCTTATTAAAGAAAGGTAACATCTTTAGTATTCCATTCCATCAACAAATTCACAAAAATATGTTTCCAGAAGAAAAAAAATGTAATTGGAAACGCATCACCATTCTAAAGCAAGCGTTTATGCGGTCTGAATTACGCAGACTGCTATGTGTGCGGTGAATTGCAATGCATGCAGAGCGAACGAATTGCCCGGGAATCTATTGTTCACAAACGTGCGCCTGAATAGCTGCATTGGCGCACTCGCAAATGGTTGGCCCGTATGGAACCAGTAAATAGCAGTGGTTCCATAAGTGGTGGAAATTAATTGCTGTGTTTATGAATAACACAACCCTTTGCAATATGTTGGGTATCTATTTGATATCACAAAACGGTACCAAAACATATAATAATGTGTTGTTCTTTGCCTGGTGGTCCCCTTTAAGTTTAAATGAACACACGTTATCGTTCTTGCTTCATCAAACATACTTTCTATGAAAGGTCAGGCAAGCATTGTCTGTTGTCAAGCACTCTGATGTATGCTGATGTATGCATACATAGCTTTTGTTCAGTGGGTGGATGAATGATCTTGCAATGTATATGGCATGAAGTGTTACCGAAGGAGCAGGTTGTCAGTGACAACGTCGAATTTAAGGTCTGCATGGAATAATAACAAATTGTGTCGTACAAACAAAGCTTATAATATCGTTACAAATACCCCCATTTATTTTTTTCCTGAGTCTTTAAACCGAACAACAGGAAACCATTGTATTGAAACAATAAACACACATACATCTAGGCCGCCAGTGGCTGAATTAAAGTTTAGTTTCAAAGAAAAAAACATTATTAGCCAATTTATCTTTTTACAGAAAGTTGAAATCATACAAAATATGAAAATATTACTTTCCAAGTACTCGCACATCCAAAAATTGAAAGAAAAATGAAAATATTGAACACTGCCTAAAAACCCCAGTCCAGCGACTTGAGGAGTCATATAGCTGTGTATGCTGTGGTGACGTCAGCGTCGGGGTTATCCTATAGGAAGCTGCTGTATCTACCACATAATATACCGGGATTATACCGAGGCTTCCGTGGTTGTTTAAACTATTTTCTGTACAATTATGGTGGTTTAAACTTTTTGAACTAATGAAACAACAACTTATATTCGTTGTAAGGTTATTCTTCTATTCATTTAAGTGTCGGATAAGGTAAAAATGCGTAAATCAATCACCGAATCTACAAGTGAAATCATGATTCAATTGCACTGCACTACGTGCTGTAGCTATACGCTGGGCGGTGCGCGACGTGCATGCAGCGCGCAGGCAATACTAATGTAATAGCGGTTAGTTAGCTCGCTCCCCCTAGCGCTGCTCTGGCGATCACACCCCTGCCCATGCGGCGCGGCCAGCCCATCCAAGCCGACGAAGCTTCGACCGCGCGCTGGTGATGTAAATTATTGGATGTAAAATCATCACAGCTCAGCTAGCTACAGTTCAAGGCCTATGTGACATCGATAACGTGCATTACACTCCCATATCCTTGATTATACTGTATACTGGGGAAATATCCACGTGTGATGTTGTTTGCGAAATTGCGTGCTGATCAACACTGGCGAAGTTATTTCTCGATTGAGTCAAGCTATTATTATACATGCATTGAACTGAGCCGATCTGGCTCGTGTTGGTATTGCAGCGGCCGGCAACGGGCGCGCCGTGGGGCCGCGGGAGGTAGTAACCGGTACAGGCATCGGCTCGATCTCAAGCTAATTTTCTGCAACGTCTCCTAAATCCCCCTCATCCTCATCAGATTTTGAGGAGCTGTTCTCTATCTCATCTAGCTCATCTTCTACTTCAAAACTCAAATCTCAATTCAGGTCGTCCGCCATTCGAGTTGATACGGTTGGAATAAAATGAGCGAGCGATGTGGTTATAACGTAGACAATATACTCCTGCACGTAAACTATAGTATGCCGCGGCGATAGCAGAGATCCGTACCCCCTCGCCATACGTCATCGAGCTAGCGGCGAGTTCGGGGTAACTTTGGGCTTTGGTTTGGAGGGTGAATTTTTCTCATTTTCAATTTCGATGAAAAAATGTTTTAAAAATTTCAAAAAATCTGAATTTCTCGAGGCTTGTAAAGTACAAGATTACCTTCACAATCATACCAAATTCGACTCAATTTATAATCAGTGAACAAAATCTTTAATGCAACCCAGAGAGGTGTAGGGTGGTAAACGTTTACTTGACGAACGGGGAAACGTTTACTTGACGAACGGGGGGGGGGGGGGGGACGAACGTTGATAGTAGTGATCATGTAGGCGTTTATTGAACGCTTTACTGTGATTGTCTGCATTTAAGATATCCTATAAACCTTCATTATAAATTGTCCTCTCATGTTCGTTCCGGTCGGTTGATTCATCTGTTTGAATCTTCACTACCAACGGGGACAGGAGCTTCGTGGGGTGGGATCATGAGATTCACCTTCGTTATTATTCTCATAAATATTCAATTATTCATGACCATCATTTGGATTCGTGAATAATGTCTCACTTTCAGAGTTTGAGAGCGCTCTTTAAAAACAAGATAACAGCAAGACATCGATAGGTGCTTCACAACGGGTGTATACGGTAACTTTACATCTTTGCTCATTCCCGGGCCACATAATTTTTCTATTTCAATTTCAATTTATTCTTGCTTCCAACAAAACGTTACAAATGAATTATAATAATTTGCACAAAATAGGGATAAACATATTGGAAACAAGAGGGGTCCACTGAAAAGCAATGCTTGTACAATTGTGGTCCCCTCAATTAATAGTTAGGAATATTGTATATTTAAATTAAAACATTCTAGACTACCAAAAACAAAGTATAGAGAGGAAAAAAAGGGATGCCAACAGAGACCAAAATGGGACAAGAGAGAACTTTACATTCATTGACAAAAAAAAAAGAAGACGGACACAATACAAACAATTAGACACAGCCAAAAGGATGTGAGAGATCGGAGGTACAAATGTGGTCAATGGTACAAAAGGATGAGCTGCATGTGGGGTTCGGGTGAAAATGAGGAAAAAGAGTTGCGCTTAGAAAGGAGCTATGCATGAGAAGGCACAATATATCATATCAGATTATATTTTAAGTCCGCGAGTAAAAGATTACCTTGTTTAGGATGACGTAAGGACGGGGAAAGAATAAATGGGCGATATAATTCAATAATGTTCATAAGATTGTAATAAAAAAAAAAATTAAATTTGTTCTTAAAAATATTAATCGATGGAGCATTTTTTATTTCATTACTTAAAGAATTACATAATTGAAGGCCTTCATAATTTGTTGAGCAAGGATGGTCCGCAAGAGAGGTAAATGAAATTCTTCAGAATGTCTAGTTGGATAATTATGAACTGAGCTATTTTTAAAAAACATTTCTTGAATAACAGATGGCAACATATTATTATTATAATTATACATAATTTGACCCAAGTTGAAATACATATAGGTATTTTACCTTCAGTATCTTATAAACAAAACAAAAAGAGTCTGTATGGGAGCGAATGGGGGAATTACACATAATACAAATAACCTTCTTTTGTAATAACAACACTTTATCTAATAAAGTTTCATGTGTGTTACCCCAAACTAAGAGACCATAATTCAAGTATGGGAGTATCAAAGAACTGTAAAGCATAATTAGTTAATTCATTTATTTTTTTATTCATGATGGTATACATTTCAAACTGATCAGCATCAGTGCCGAAAGGTTCAGTGTACATTGAACATCAAAACATACAAAGTATAAATAATACAATATAGCAATTGTTACATTCAAATTCAAATGAATTGTGAATTAAAAAGAAGACATGTATTTACTTTATTAATAATACCAATGTTACGAGTAAAAGTTTACAAATTTTATCAATATGATGTTTCCAAGAAAGGTTATTATCAACCATTACACCCCAAAATTCAATGAATGAAACACGCTCCAATTGGGTGTTTTCAAAAACTATGTTAGCCGGTAAAGAATCAATAAATTTACTAAACAACATAAATTTCGTTTTCTGGAGATTCAGTGATAATTTGTTCGCTCTAATCCACGATAACATATGACTCAATTCAATATTAATAATTTAAAGACTGGCCACTTGGACTTGAGATTAATGCCCTCCCTGATTGGAGTCTTACGGCGTCGACTGAGAACGAGGGACATCATTCGGCAAGACGTGGACGGTTGAATGCGGTTTGTTCTGACAAAGAGAAGGGAGCCTGGAGCGCACACGAGAATGACAAAAACCAATGGATCCAGGTTAGATTATGTACTCATATACATCTCAAGGAAACCTTTGAATGTAAAACAGTTGTAGCATGATTCAGAATAGTGCATATACGTTTATATTGGCCTATTTTCAACGTATCACGTTTTTTTCTTATTGTCGTTGAAATCTTAGTTAATTGAAGATATGCACTTGTACGATTCAGTTAAGCTATAGGGAATGTGTATTATCATGGAAGAGGGGGGGGGGGGGGGGTTACGGTAAGGAGCTGCATATTCGGGCGAACTCAAGTTACATATCGACAAAGTCATCTTATTTCTGGGCAAAACCGTGTTATTTTTGGACTAGGCCATTTGTGACTCTCTTTCCTCAAACCCACATAAAGTCGCCAGATATGTTTGTGTGCTATGAGCCAAAATGTGTGAATCATGCTAAAAAATGAATATTTTGAACTTTACTTTTCCTAAAAGTATAATCTTTCATCTGTCGACTGTCAAAATATGGAGTCTTAAAACAAAGCCAAAGTTGAGTTATAAGCAGTTTTCTAGACCATGTTTTTTCGGAGTGACTCATGTTTTGATCAAAAATATTTGTGCAGAACGCTGCGAGACAATAGCCCTTCGGTCAGCTCACAGCTCTACGACCGACGACCGGCCGTAGTATGGCCCAGATTCGCACGCGATCGCTGAACGCGGCCTGTAATTGGCTAATCGCGACACATACCGATTCCAGGTCAAAGTTTAGCTTCATTAGATCCTGTTTCATGCATTTAGCTCCCTTATACTTCACCTTCACATGGGATACAATGAAAGTGCCTTCGCACTGCGCGCCTGAGTGACTCTAATCTTTAGAGGCTGTTTTCTCCTTATTCCGTTAAACTAGACTTGCTCACTCTCCTACCTTTAATCGTTTTTTGAATAGCTGGTCCAAATTTGTTAAGGTATATATCATATTAAAGCTTAGAGTCTACTCTTTCAAAATATGTTAAAAAGTCCAAACTCATTCTGGTCAAGTTTTGGGGGGTTTGACGGGACTGGGTCACATTTACAACATCATTTAGGGCATCACAGAGATAAGGTCTTGTGTGTTTGTCTTGTAAGGTAAAAAGTCAATAACTACAACAATTCTGAAAAAACATGTCAGCCCCCCCCCCCCCTCCCCCCTGAGAGAAACGTTCCCCTACGCGTATGTGTATTATTACAAACAAATAGTCTAATTTAAATGTTCAACCATAACACAGGGGGAACGAGTGTAACTCATATACATTGACAATTGTAAGTGTGTATAGTTTATATTGAAAATATTAAAAACAAATGAATACTTTATGATGGAATACAACAAACCTCATTGTAATGGCGCAACAGAAATGCTCGTTGCAGTTTATTTCAAAATCATTGCACTTTACCGATGTTTTATCACAGACTTATATCATCAGTAATCTACCAATACAATTCGAATACTATAAGTATGCCATGTGAACTGACTCCATGAGGCAATGACATTTTAATGTGATCCGTTTAGTAAAATCAAAATTGTACAACTTCGGCTTATGTGCCTATTTTCAGGTTGATCTCAGGTCTCCTTGTCGAGTCGTTGCCTTGGCAACACAAGGTAGTCATGATACCGACCAATGGGTTACAAAATACAAGGTCACCTACAGCATGGATGGTGTGACCTTTGACACGGTCAAAGATGACTATGGATCAGATGCAGTGAGTGATATTTCAGTTTCATTGTCAAAGGGGCTATGTAATGCGAATACATGTTGACTTCTATTTATCTGTATTAGTGTATACATCAAATATTTGTAAACTGTTTAACATAAATATGTTTTGTTGATTTTTAAATATTTTTGCAATTATTTGGTTCATCTTGCTATGGCAAGGCTAAACCCCACCTCTTAAGAAAACTCTCTAGAGTGAAATTCTGTATATAACCTCATCTGTCAATCACAACTTAGTTAATTGTAAGATGAACAATGCACCTTCGCCAAGGCTGAGCGCCTGCTCACAATAGTATCACATCTTTGAATACACTGCCAACCCACACAATTTCAATTTCAATAGCAGTTGCTACATGTATGTCAGAAAACCTCAACCATCATAACGACGAGAAAAGCACTGATAAGCTATTGACATCACTATTCATCTTACATTAGATGGACAAGGAGAAGGACAGAAAGAATATGCCCACAATAGCATGACCTGCATGCTTATATACAATAGCTTGTCGGTGCCTTTCTTGTCATATTGATGGTTGGGCTTTTCTCACATAGCAACTGCTATTGAAATTGACAGTGTGTCAGCTGGTAGTGTATTCAATCATGTGATACCATTGTATTGCTTTGGTGAAGGTGAATTGCTCATCTTATAAGTAACCGAGTTGTGATTGACAGATGAGGTCACTTGCAGAATTTCACTCTGGAGAAATTTGTTGTGGGCGTTCCCAATTTGAATTTTCAAGTTAATTTCTTGTTTCATTGACTTTTCCATTGAAAAAAGGTATTATTGTAACTGGAATCCACGTGAAAAACTATCCTTGATAGGCTAAACAAAATTTTAATTTGATTTCCATGGCATAGAACCTTTAACTCGCGGAAATAACACACTGTGTAACACAAATACACTGTAAATGTGTTGCATTGAAACATGCTGTGTTTATGTCAAGCGCTTCATTGGCATACCATTCAAGCGCTTCAAATACCTCAAATTGATATGAGGCCTAACTTGTCATTCTAGTTCTACTTATGATAAGATTAATAATGGCAATAATAACGATACTACAACCAGTACTGCTCCTACTACTTCTAGGCCCCGAATACCTTCAAAGTCTATTAAATGTATATCGCCCTGCTAGGAATCTGCGCTCCCATAGTAAGTCCCTCTTACTTTGTCCAACATTTAGTACAATATTATATGGAGCACGTTCATTTGTATTTGCAGCAGCAACACTATGGAATAATCTCCCTAAAAATATAAAACAATTAGACACTATTGAAACGTTTAGGACCATTATAAAAACACACTTATTTTTTAAATTATATATATATATGGTATATACAGTACTTTGTTTCTTTTATTGTCACTTGTGTTATAATTATTTTTACTTTTCCATCTCTTATCTATCTCTGTATTCATCATATCCCCTGCTTACATGCTTCCTTCTTAGGCGCATATAGATCCTAAACTAGGTGTGATATGCGCTATATAAAAAACTGAATATTATTAGTACTACAACTACTGCTACTACTACTACTACTACTACTACTACTACTACTACTACTACTACTACTACAACTACAACTACTACTA